>JAJIRX010000984.1:0-12388 GCA_023853785.1 Psilocybe azurescens
CATAGAAAGGAGGGTGTTCCTCCTGGAGTAATTCAGTACTCTAGCCTTGCTCATGGCACATATACAGAAATATATTATCTAGAATTAATCTAATAAAATTTATAAACTGATTTGAGACATTTTGGCCATAGAGATACAGAACATGTCTAGATAGAAGAATAGACCTGGAGGATGGTAGGCATTCCTATGAGGCTGCTTGCTAAGCTATGGCTAAGAACAATCAAGTATTTGATCTTTCCCTAACAGTATTTATTCATTTTAAAAGCTAAAAATGCGGCCGCTTCAAAACAGGAATACAATGATTTGAAGCTGGCTGGATAGATGCTTATCATGAGTCATAAACACAGTAATGGAGGTAAAATAAAATGAAGAGAATGCTTTCATTTCATTTAATAGGATATATATCACAATATAGCTATTAAATAGCTAGAAACAAGTATCTAATCGTCTAAATAAAGTGAGAAGAACTAGGTATTCAAAAGCATGTATTTCTCACCTAGCTCCACTAATATCGATTCATAAAATTGACATAAATGTAGATATGTAGCCTTTAACAATAGAAATAAGATAAAAAAAAACCCGAAAGGAATTCATGCAAGAGGTGAGGAGATATTGAGAAAATAGCGTTAATAAAAGGACACATTGATGATGTCAAGATATACACTTAAATAGAAGTCAGTAAGCTTCCATCAATTTCGATGATTTTGGGACCTTTTCGCTATATCTTTTTATCACTTGCATGAATTCCTTTCCGGGTTTTATCTTATTTCTATTGTTAAAGGCTACATATCTACATTTATCAATTTTATGACGATATTAGTGGAGCTAGGTAATGATTTTTTGAATACCTAGTTCTTCTCACTATTTAGACGCATTAGATACTGTTTCTAGCCATTTAATAGCTATATTGTGATATATTATATCCTATTAAATGAAATGAAAGCATTCTCTTCATTTTATTTTACCTCCATTACTGTGTTTATGACCCCATGATAAGCACTATCCAGCCAGCTTCAAATCATTGTATTCCTGTTGAAGCTTAAATGAATAAATACTGTTAGGAAAGATCAAATACTTGATTGCTCTAGCCATAGCTAGCAAGCAGCCTCATAGGAATGCCTATCCTCCAGGTCTATTCTCTATCTAGACATGTTCTGCTATCTCTATGGCCAAAATGTCTCTTTAAATCAGTTTATAAATTTTATTAGATTAATTCTAGATAATATATTTCTGTATATGTGCCATGAGCAAGGCTAGGAGTACTCGGAATTACTCCAGGAGGAACACCTCCTTTCTATGCCTAAATAGGGTGCCAGAGCACAATAAACACATTTATTACTTGATATACACATAGGAAAGTATGGGAATACCAAAAGGCAAGAAAAATTGAAAGGGGACACCAAAATATTCATGCTCACTGTGTCCAACAGCGAGCACAAGGCAGCGGAACAGTGCCCAAAGTTGCCATCAACAGCCGACATACCATTTCTGGTATGATGACATCGTGGCACCATGTCCGGCATGTCGGTAAGCGGGCGGGGACAGTGGTCGGTATCCTCGGGGATAACACGCCGAGAACCTCTGCACAAGTCAGAGAGATATTGACAGACATTCTTGGCGAGCAAGAGAAATCAGCAAAAAGCAGGCTAAATAGGCGGCACGTGAGTATCGGATCCTGCCAGCTAAGTAGCTCCGAACAGTGGGAATATTAGGTGCCAAGTGTTTGGCAAACGGAAGAGAAACAAACAATGTACCAATATAAGTTACATAACATAAGTATTTTAGACAGTGGGGAGCCTTTCTGTTTCACAGCAAGGCCATGCATAAATTTAGTACTAGACTGATTGAATAGTCAGCTTTGCTCACACCGCATCATCAGCACCTAGTTATCTATTTTGCCACATCAAGCTAGTGCTGCCGCCACAGCGCAGCCGATGTGAGGTGACTGTGACTTCACTGTGAGATTTGGAACTCAGACACTTCACAGCTCAACAAAGTGGGTGTGAAGTGCTGTGCAGTTCATCGCCGGTTCCATCAATCCAATTTCGCGTGACCCTTTCTCTACTCTTAACTCTTACTATCCCATTCCAGGAGTTTGATCATTTTTCGAGTATCTGGCGTATTACTTCACAACTACTCACCTCCTATCCTCAAACTTCACCAAAAGATGTGGATTTTTGTCTTATACTTGAATATCAACTTTTTCCAAATAAAATTAACATGGGGTGGAAGCGGAGCATTTCCGGTGCTAAAAAGTCGAAAATTCCAGGATATTGAACACCTCGTAACAGATAGTCACATCAAAATGTTCATATTCCGCATGTCGGCAAAGTCAGCGCAGCAGTGGGTTTCATGATCAAGAGGTTTCAGTGTTCTTGGCCATTTGGGCGGCGCTTTAAAACCATCACGTCTGTCACTCTTCAAGGACATAGAAATGCCCTTTCATGACTTTGCATTCAGAGGAATGCTTCTACAAGTCCAGAATTTTTCACCGTTAATGGCCTGCTATTTATGAATAATTCTCCAAATTTTGAGGGTAAAGGGAATGCCTGATCTGGCCCGATCTGGGAAACAATCTTCGTACTTTGGGCAATTTAATCACCATTTCTCAGTTTGACCACATTGGCGGTTTCAATGTCCCAATTTTTTTTCATATCCTTAATGGCGGAGCCCATTTGTATACATGTGCCAATTTCCATGAGGGTAGAGTAAGAAATGACAGAGATAATCGAGGTGTTCAAACTCCTGGAATGATCAAACTCTGGAATGGGATAGTAATGGTCATTGTTTCTAAAAATAAATGGCCTTTGATGCTGCTAAACCTTTCGGAGATTGGCACAGGAGGCAACTAGGAAGTTCGAGCACTTGCTACGATGTTCGACAAATGTTTGACCCCTTGCTCATTGGCAACTACATAACATTGTTGACTGGATTAGATGTATTTTACCCTCTGAGCATTATTATATATGAACTTGTCTTTTGATCGAGTAAAGAGATGATCAAGAAACAATGTGCTATGGCACTGGAATTAAGCTGGAATGGCCTCTCCCCAAAATTCTATGGAAATTTTCTTTTCAGTTATTGACAGGACTGTCTGAGTTTGATGGAGGGTGCTACCTTCAGGCCAAGATTTACTGGCTGCAAAATATTTATAAGCCTCGACTGCGGAAGCAGCCAGCAAAGTACGAGACTTATTGGACTTGAAGCAAGCTGGCAACTTGGACTTTTGGAGGGGAAGGATTAGTGAACTGACTGAACTGTTGACTACAGAGCTTTTTAACATTGATTAGAAATTGGTGGGGGTAGGTACTGTACATAACTGAGACATAATCAAGTACCACTGGCTCGCAAAGCTGCTGAGTGACGTCAGTGGTCACTTCACAGCACCTCACAGCAGACTGTGATCACTGTGCAGCGTGTCACAGTCCATCAAAATCGGCTGCACTGTCACTTTGCTGCACTGTGCGGCAACACTACATCAAGCCCAGGCTGAATCAACTACCAAGTGTAAATTATATGTATACTACACTGTTGTACAATTATTTCCATTACTTAATTTCCTTCAGTTATAGAAATATTCTGTATTCTGACTGAATAAATGGTCAGTTTTGTTTGCACTGCATCATTTGCACTGGTTCATTTGATCGGCCACAACAGGCCCAAGTTGATGCAACTGCCGAGTATAAACTAAATGTATACTGCACTTCTGTACAGCTATTCCCATTTTTAGTTTGCTTCAGTTATAGAAATATTCAATATTCTGATTGAATAAGTAGTCAGATTTGTCTGCATTGCATCATCGGCACCGGTTTATATCATCGGCCACATCAGGCCCGAGCTGATGCAACTGCCGAGTATTAATTAAATGTATACTGCACTGCTGTACAATTATTCCCATTATGTGATTTCCTTCAGTTATAGAAATATTCAGTATTCCGAGTGAATAAATGCTTAGTTTTGTCTGCACTGCATCATCGGCACCGGTTCATTTAATCGGCCATGTCAGGCCCGAGTTGATGCAACTGCCGAGTATAAACAAAATCTACACTGCACTGCTATACAATTATTCCCATTATTTAATTGCCTTCCATTATAGAAATATTCAGTGTTCCGACTAAATAAATGGTCAGTTTGTCTGCATTGCATCATCGGCACTGGTTCATTTAATCGGCCATGTCGGGCCCGAGCTGATGTAACTGCCGAGTATCAATTATATGTATACTGCACTTCTGTACAGCTACTCCCATTTTCTAATTTACTTCAATTATAGAAATATTCAGTAGTCCAACTGAATAAGTAGTCAGTTTTGTCTGCATTGCATCATTGGCACTGGTTCATTTAATCAGCCACATCGGGCCCGAGCTGATGCAACTGCCGAGTATTAATTAAATGTATACTGCACTTCTGTACCATTATTCCCATTATTTAATATCTTTCAGTTATAGAAATATTCAGTGTTCCGACTGAATAAATGCTCAGTTTTGTCTGCACTGCACCATCGGCACCTGTTCATTTAATCGGCCACATCGGGCCCGAGCTAATGCAGCTGCCGAGAATAAACTAAATGTATACTGCACTTCTGTACAATTATTTCCATTATTTGATTTGCTTCAGTTATAGAAATATTCAGTATTCTGACTGAATAAATTGTCAGTTCTGTCTGCATTGCATCATTGGCACCAGTTTATTTAATCGGCCACATCAGGCCCGAGCTGATACAACTGCTAAGCATAAATTAACATTACACAGCTGTACCATTTTTCCAATCATTAAATTCCATTTAATTATGCAAATATACTGTATTTTGAGTTATTGAACAGTTGGATTTGCATGAACTGCTACATCGGCATCGGGTATTTGACCAGCCATCTCGGGCTGCACCCAGTCCGTGGTATGCTAACTGGAGGCTCATGCAGGCAGTCCCACAGCATTTGTAATTAATTCCACCACCCTAAAATGTATGCAGCTCCCATAGAATTCATTGGCCCCGTGTCACACAGATACATTGTGTGTGTTCTATGGACCATGTCACTTGCCACAATGTAGCTGCCCTATGTGGCTGATAAGCATACAGTATGCGTTACGCTACGCAGAGCTCAATACCCGCCTCTCATCACCTCACCTGCTTTCGATATTCGAGGAGTCTCGACTCTCGAGGTGACTCAGGCAACCATATGTGTAACTGCTGGAGGAGCACTGCAATTTTTCTTCATACTTGAAGTTACATCTACTCTTTTATACATACTGCACCAGCACGTTCTAAGTATGCAAGCACGACCTAGCGCACACCCAACTTGTGCTACTATCAACGCTCATACCCTTGACTGAAACGTCGAGCATCCGTCAAAAGCTACCATCCACTTCTCTCATCAGAGTGCCTTGTCTTGGCTGAAGTCAATCATTTTTAATTATAACTTGCCTTCATCCGTTGTATAGGCATCATCCGTATAAGATGTGTACCAACAAAAACTGATATCACCCTGCAATATTCTCCTAGATTCCCGAGTCCTGAGCTCCGACAGCCAGTCTTTTAATGAGTCAAGCTCTGGGGATGAAAGGGAAGAGCGGTCATATTTCTGTATGATAAAAATGAGTACAATAAAAATTGTGGAGTTACCCTTCTAACATACCTTCAAGAAATCTATAGCTAGAGAGCAGAACCCAAACGGCGGTCTCCATTGAAGGCGAGGATGTATCTTGGGATACAGGTAATGCAGTGCACGTACCGCATTCAAGTTATGCTGTGTTGGAATCGCATAAGGCAGACACTTGATAAACGGTAGAAAACATTTCTTTGTAATCAGTTTCCAGTCTTGTTCGAAATCGGCGTTCAGCGCAGCATATTGATTTTTACAAGCGCGGTGAGAAGGAATGAGGATAGATGAGGATACCAGTCGTAAAGGCTGATGACTGAACTTCTCTCTCTGTCAAACACTTGCTCGTGGAACTCAGTTATCCATAAGTGAAAGTCGAGAGCATGGAAATCAGCAATCGGAAGCTCCCATTGATTCAGATCTCTCTCCTCAACAATGGAGTAGGGTTCGTCATGGGGTGGAGGTGTTATATGTAATGATACAGACGGAATTTCGTCTCTATCACTGATCATCCAAAGATTAGAGTAATAGGGGTGTGTGAAGTATCGCAAGTAGCCGATTTTGAATATTCGTTTGGCAACGGATAACATTTTTTGAGGAAGGTGAATATCGTGATCTTTGATAATGTCTTTTCTGGGTTCTGTCTGGTATTTGGATGGCAGCGGTAAATCAGTGACCGTAATATGATGATATTGGCACTCACAAGCTGCCTGTTAAACCAGCCCAATGCTCCCAATACCAAATCGATGGAGTATCTTTGGCGGCATAAACGATCCCAGAACGATCTATCCATTATGATATTGAATATTTCCATTTTCTTTGGATCTTCAAAGTATTCTTTGGAGTGTATGTCTGCAACTTGACTGTATCGTAGAAGTAATTGGCCATATCTATGAGCGGGTATCCCCGTTGAAAAAACCATTAGTCATTGCTGTGGAGTACCCTGTTGAAGATCTGGGCACTGAAACAGACTATACGATGGTTCCATGTTGTGATATGTTGATTTTCCTCACAATGGCCATGGAAATTATGTGGGATGCTCGAAAAGACTGGACCTATAGTCTTTATAATCCCTGAATAGCCTCTTTCACCGCAGGAGAAATTAAGGTATATCAAGTCAGAGAGGTGTTGTAGATCAGATATAATGGTATCCAGACCTATATTCGTTAATTCCGACATCTCGATGCTATACTCTGAGGAAGATTGAAGGTTGTGTAAAGCCAAGTATCCCAAGGTTGCTGAGTTTTCGGGCAATCGGTCCACTATCTGCTTCGCTGAATTTTTTGAGCAATGGTGAGAATGTCTATGAGAGACTGGGCTTGAAATTGGTGCATTTCATGCTAATCTGGATCAGAGGCCAATATATGTTTCAGCATGGCAACAACATCCACGACAGCGCTTGTAAACCAGTACACGTGACTTGCTTGGGCGACATGCAAAGGATTTAGAGCAAAGGTCGCGTGAAGGCTTTTGCAAAGTTCCTTTAATGGTTCAACAATGGCATAGCGTCCGAACCACTGAAGATGATAGGAAGTGTCCTGGGAAGGACTTGTCCTTTTCTTTTAGTCCTGACTGTGAGGTACAGTCAGAGTTCGTTGCTGACGAGGTGTTCAGCAAGGTGGGGGTCTAAGAGGTGCTTGTATATATATATATATATCCGTGACAAGGGTGAGCGGATAGCAACAAGAGAGTTTTAGACAAGACGAGCAAATTCGAACAGACGGTGGGAAGTGACAAGGACGTGAGCGAGTCGGTAAAGAGAGTTGATTTCGATGATACGAAGCGTCGTATGGTGGCGGTCAATAGTTGGTTCGTGTAAGTCTTTTTAACAGCGAGAGAGTTGTGCAAATATAAGGTGTGATTACTGGAGGTCCGAAATTCAACCTTGAAACATATTACAGTAGCCTACTTAAATATGTTTTCTACTCTAAAATTTTATGTTCTTGGAATTGTCCAAGTTATTTCACAACGATCGGTTTGGGGCTTGTCCCGCTCCTGGGTGAATTATTAGCTTGTAGGTGAGCCGCTTTCTTTTTCCCTTGTCCTTTGGGGACCATGTGGTGTCGCGGATAGGAATAGGGTTTTGGCAGTGGCCGAGAGGCCGGGAGCGATACGTTGGGATTGATATGCCCGATGTTTCTGTTTTAGGTCTTATGACGAATTTTGAGGGGTTTCTTGTAATGTGCCATCTTCCGTCCTGAGACAGACCAAAGGTTCTACACCACCACAACCTTTTCTTAAATTCCAAGAGGATCTTACGGTAGGTTGATAGTCCTATACTGTCAGAAAATGTGTATATCAGTGTCTTTGTATATATTGCATAAACAAAATGCTAACGCGCTTACCGTGCTATAGTCCGCTTGGCCCGCTGGGACTATCGAGAAAAATATCGACTCCAAGCCTGAGAATGGCACACACAGACTCACGACCAATGGCACTCAAATCAATTGCATACTCTCCTGACCTTGATTCATCCTGGAGAAATTCCTTGAACGATAGGTGGCAGAATGAAATTGATGCCTCTACCAATTAGGGACTAACACGGATTAGGCAAATCCGGTTACTACCCATGCACCGTAGTAACCGGATACTATTTTTAAGTATCCATGGATATGTATAGGCAGAACCGCTGGATACTACGGATAATCCGCCATATTTAGACGTAGTTTAAAGCTCCGACATCAATCAATCAAAAATCATGGTTTCTCCGCTGTCAGATAATAAGATAGGCGTCACTACTATCCAGCACCTTATGTAATCGTATTACTAAGCACCAAGAGCGGCCAAATCTGCGAGTCAGAATTTTGAAAAAAGTTATAAGGTCAGAATTTCATGCGGGAAGTTACTACAAAGGGGCTGGCATATCGATTTGAGCCTGTCGTACGTGTGCGAGCATGATGGGAGATAATGTGCAATGTCCATGGTATCTTTGTTGACCCACGCCCGTTTCCGGCACCTGAAAGACCTTGATCATAGCCCGAAATAAATCTTTAATCCAATTTTTTCAATGCAAGATCGAGCTGTGTTAGACTTTTGGGGTATGGAAGTATATTATAGCTCATAAATTGTAATTTATCACCGCCCTCTGCAGCAGATTGAACCCTTACATCGAGGCAAAGCCGCACTCCTCTGCAGTACCCCACCTGGAGCGTCACGTGATGCTTATATAAGCGGCCAATATTTCAGTGTTCGGAAATCTGAAAACCTCGCAATTAAGTGGAAATGTGTTTGGAAGACATTAGGGACTTCAAGAAAATTCAAAATTTGTAAGCCCTACTACTTGACAAGGGGAAAGTATTTTATAGATATGAAACCTGAGAGTGATACCAATGCATCCTAACTACACTTCCCTGGTCTCCGAATGCAGAATATATGTATTGTGGAAACAGAGAAGGGAGAGCGAAATGGTCAATTTTTGCTTACATAAACAGGTGTTGAATATTAGTGATGCCTATCTTATGAGAGTCTGCTCTGTGTTGGGGTTCCCTTCCCTTGACCCTGCATCGTTATGCCACCTCGAAAGGGTGGCCATCCAGCCATCCCTACTGCTGTCCCTGCTGCCAGAGATGGTGCCAGCAAGAGGACAAATATCTTTCCTATCCAACCTGGTCCCCCAGTGACTCCTACACGGCCTGGACCACACTCTGCATCTCCTGGAGAGGAATTTCCTGAACCTTCAAGCACATCAAGTGATGAGAGCAAGAGCCAAGATCCTAAAAAATTATTCCAATTATTGTCTCACCAATCAAGCGGAGACATAATGCACCAGCTATTAACCGCCAAACCGATCTTCAAGTCTGGGGAATGTCTGATGATGACATTCTTGGTGTGTGGTTTAATTATTATAATATGTAAATGAGCTAATATATTATTTATGAGATGCGGCAATTCTGTCCTGGCGTTCTCCGGTTTACGATCATTTCAATTTTTCGCTGCAGCGAAATTTTGACAAATTTGGGAAACCCGTCTCAATGACGTATGTTTTCAAATGCAAAACTCATCCTGAGCACCATGCCAGTATTTTTACACGACTACGAATGAAAACTGGAGATGGTACAAGCAATCTACAGAAGGGTATGGATATGTGTCTGAAAAAGCAGGGAAAATTACGTGATAAGCCTGTTGCTGCTTCTATCCCCTACTCGCAAGCTGCTCACCGTGCTCTTATTGCTTTGCGTTGTGCCAAGGATGCTCGTCCATTCAATATAATCTTGGATGAGGATTATCTTGCTGAAATTGAGATGCTTCGACCAGGAACCAGTGTTCCACATCCAGTAACTGTTCAGCGCGATCTTCTTCACATTTATGAACAAGCAGCAATTGAAGTACGAAATTATTTTATGGTAATTCCAAATTCTGGGTAATTTCAAATTTGTGACTGAAGTGTTTCTTAGCAAATTAATAACATTGTCTATCTTGTGCTTGATGGCTGGACCTCACCTTTGGTCTCATCATACCTTGGGTTGGTTGTAGTCTGGTTTGATCAAGGAATAATTCATCGTGCCATTCTTGAATTTATACGGTATCTTTGCACAATTTTTACATTCACTTTTGAATGCTGATTAAGTTAATAAAATAGGTTAACTCGAAAACATGATGGACGTTATTTAGCAGCTGTGACTGCTGATTGTGTAAAACGTTTTGGCCTTGACAAAAAGTAAGCAAATAAGCAAGATAATTTTTTTCAAATTGCTCAGAACATTGTTGATAGCTGTTTGAATTTGCATGGACAATGCTTCCAACTGCAACAAGCTTGCTCAAATTCTTCCTGAATTTCTGCCTGACTTTCCGGGTATGGATGCTTGTCTTCGGTGTTTAGCACATATATTCAATTTGATTGCAAAGGTATTAATATTTCTCTTCTCTTTTAGTTTAGAATTAATTTAAATTATATTTTGCAGATCTTCATATCATTTTTTTCAAAAAGCCCAAACTCAAGAAGTCTGTGAAAGTTACTTTGGAAGGTAGTGATGATGAAGAATATATTCTTGATGAAGGGGATGGAGAAACAGAGGATCAGGATATTGCTGCAATAGAGGAGGCAGTGGTAGATGCAGAGGATGAGGGTGGAGATGATGGTCAGGTGGCTCATGATAATGCTGTGGTAAGATCTTTGCGTGATATTGCAATAGAGGAAATGGGTAGGAAAGGGGTAATGATGAGTTCAGAAGAGGGAAAAATGGCACTCCAGCTTTTTCCTGCAGTAATGTTTCTATTCAAAATTAGCCTGTTGCTTTCTAATATATTTTTTAGGTCTCTGGGCTTGCACGCCGGGTCCATGATAATACAACCCTCAATGAGAAATTTCAGCATCTCATTGACCAGGATCCAAATCAACAATCTAACAAGCGAGCTCTGGATAGGCGTGTTGCAACCCGATGGAACACCGACTTTGATTGTCTTGCAGCTCATTTGCATTTTAAAAGTATTGTTCAGTCCCTGACAGCAGTGTCTGAAAACAAGTTGAAGGCATATCATCTTTCTGAGAAGCAGTGGCAACTTGCAAGTGATGTACAAGAAGTCCTGAAGGTGAGTTATTTAATGTCACTGATTTTATATATTTTAAATCACCTTGTTATATTTTTATAGCTTTTCAAGGATGTTACACTCCTATTTTCTAAAGCTGAGGTTCCTCTTATTGTTGATGCCCTTCCTATGCTGTATCGCGTGCGCGACAGCTTAGTTGCTGCTGTTGAGGACAAGCCCCAAAATATTCCAACACCTGATTCTGACTCTGATTCCAACATTTCTGATCCTGGTTCACTGGTTCAAGAAACTCCTGCAGTTATTCGGATTGCTGCACATGCTGCTGTTCTACTTATTGACAAATATATGGATCTGACTTGGGATTGTGAAATTTATGTTATATCAATCGGTATGAGATCTTTTCTTATTCTTTCATCTACACACAGTTAATCAAATTACAGTGATGTGCCCTGACCGCAAGCTTATTTGGCTAAAAAGCGAAAAGAAATTGATGCAAAGAAGTTGAAGACCATCAAGAAACTAGTTTTAAATCGATGGCAAACAACATATGCTGTTGAGGAAGCTAATGTTCGTGCTCCAAAGCAAAGGAGAAACAAAGTAATTTTCATATATTTTTGTGCATCCTATTATTAATTAATGCTCTGTTAGGACGAGTCGAAATGGGCTGCTCCAGAGAATCCAAGGTACCCGAAGATCAAAAACATTAAATCAATACCCTGAGGATCACATTCAAACTTACCTTGAGGATGATCCAATTCCATCAAATGTAATTGAAGAAGCTGGTGGCTACATGAAGTATTGGTTTAATGCAAGCAAGAATTGCCCACTTCTTGCTAAAATGGGACAAGACTTCTGTTCTGCACCAGGTTTTTATTCAAACTTCATTTAGAAATATTAAACTGACCATTAAACAACAGCAACATCTGTGGATGCTGAAAGAGCATTTTCGACTGGCCGTCGTCAAGTCAATCACATGCAACATAATATGAGCTCTCAAACATTCAAAGCTCGTATGGCATTAGGTTCATGGGCTAAGACCCTATTTTTCCAAAGTTCTCAGAAGTGACTGAATGGGTAAAGCTGAGGATGAGGTCAGAAGGTGAAGATTGAAAATAACTATCAGCAAGAATGTAAATTGAACCTTGTCACCTTTACTGTGTAAAAATTAAAACTATTTTGGCTTATATTTTGCTATATTTAAATTCTACTGCTCTTTCTCTTTCCAATGCACCCAAATATGAGCAAAACGGACAGTAATTATTTATAGGGATGGAATTTAATCCATGAACTACTTTACTAACATGTCG
>JAJIRX010000985.1:0-19225 GCA_023853785.1 Psilocybe azurescens
TCAGTGTTCGGAAATCTGAAAACCTGCGCAATTAAGTGGAAATGTGTTTGGAAGACATTAGGACTTGAAGAAAATTCAAAATTTGCAAGCCCTACTACTTGACAAGGGAAAGTATTTTATAGATATAAACCTAGAGTGATACCAATGCATCCTAACTACACTTCCTGGTCTCCGAATGCAGAATATATGTATTGTGGGAAACAGAGAAGGGAGGCGAAATGGTCAATTTTTGCCCATAAACAGAGTGTTGAATAATGGTTTCTGCCTATCTTATGAGAGGAGTCTGCTCTGTGTTGGGGGTTCCCTTCCCTTGACCCTGCATCGTTATGCCACCTCGAAAGGGTGGCCATCCAGCCATCCTACTGCTGTCCCTGCTGCCAGAGATGGTGCCAGCAAGAGGACAAATATCTTTCCTATCCAACCTGGTCCCCCAGTGACTCCTACACGGCCTGGACCACACTCTGCATCTCCTGGAGAGGAATTTCCTGAACCTTCAAGCACATCAAGTGATGAGAGCAAGAGCCAAGATCCTAAAAAATTTATTCCAATTATTGTCTCACCAATCAATGGAGACATAATGCACCAGCTATTAACCGCCAAACCAATCTTCAAGTCTGGGGAATGTCTGATGATGACATTCTTGGTGTGTGGTTTAATTATTATAATATGTAAATGAGCTAATATATTATTTAGAGATGCGGCAATTCTGTCCTGGCGTTCTCCGGTTTACGATCATTTCAATTTTTCGCTGCAGCAAATTTTGACAAATTTAGGAAACCCGTCTCAATGACGTATGTTTTCAAATGCAAAACTCATCCTGAGCACCATGCCAGTATTTTTACACGACTACGAATGAAAACTGGAGATGGTACAAGCAATCTACAGAAGGGTATGGATATGTGTCTGAAAAAGCAGGAAAATTACGTGATAAGCCTGTTGCTGCTTCTATCCCCTACTTGCAAGCTGCTCACCGTGCTCTTATTGCTTTGCGTTGTGCCAAGGATGCTCGTCCATTCAATATAATCTTGGATGAGGATTATCTTGCTGAAATTGAGATGCTTCGACCAGGAACCAGTGTTCCACATCCAGTAACTGTTCAGCGCGATCTTCTTCACATTTATGAACAAGCAGCAATTGAAGTACGAAATTATTTTATGGTAATTCCAAATTCTGGGTAATTTCAAATTTGTGACTGAAGTGTTTCTTAGCAAATTAATAACATTGTCTATCTTGTGCTTGATGGCTGGACCTCACCTTTGGTCTCATCATACCTTGGGTTGGTTGTAGTCTGGTTTGATCAAGGAATAATCCATCGTGCCATTCTTGAATTTATACGGTATCTTTGCACAATTTTACATTCACTTTTGAATGCTGATTAAGTTAATAAAATAGGTTAACTCGAAAACATGATGGACGTTATTTAGCAGCTGTGACTGCTGATTGTGTAAAACGTTTTGGCCTTGACAAAAAGTAAGCAAATAAGCAAGATAATTTTTTTCAAATTGCTCAGAACATTGTTGATAGCTGTTTGGAATTTGCATGGACAATGCTTCCAACTGCAACAAGCTTGCTCAAATTCTTCCTGAATTTCTGCCTGACTTTCCGGGTATGGATGCTTTGTCTTCGGTGTTTAGCACATATATTCAATTTGATTGCAAAGGTATTAATATTTCTCTTCTCTTTTTAGTTTAGAATTAATTTAAATTATATTTTGCAGATCTTCATATCATTTTTTTCAAAAGCCCAAACTCAAGAAGTCTGTGAAAGTTACTTTGGAAGGTAGTGATGATGAAGAATATATTCTTGATGAAGGGATGGAGAAACAGAGGATCAGGATATTGCTGCAATAGAGGCAGTGGTAGATGCAGAGGGATGAGGGTGGAGATGATGGTCAGGTGGCTCATGATAATGCTGTGGTAAGATCTTTGCGTGATATTGCAATAGAGGAAATGGGTAGGAAAGGGGTAATGATGAGTTCAGAAGAGGAAAAATGGCACTCCAGCTTTTTCCTGCAGTAATGCTTCTATCTCAAAATTAGCCTGTTGCTTTCTAATATATTTTTTAGGTCTCTGGGCTTGCACGCCGGGTCCATGATAATACAACCCTCAATGAGAAATTTCAGCATCTCATTGACCAGGATCCAAATCAACAATCTAACAAGCGAGCTCTGGATAGGCGTGTTGCAACCCGATGGAACACCGACTTTGATTGTCTTGCAGCTCATTTGCATTTTAAAAGTATTGTTCAGTCCCTGACAGCAGTGTCTGAAAACAAGTTGAAGGCATATCATCTTTCTGAGAAGCAGTGGCAACTTGCAAGTGATGTACAAGAAGTCCTGAAGGTGAGTTATTTAATGTCACTGATTTTATATATTTTAAATCACCTTGTTATATTTTTTATAGCTTTTCAAGGATGTTACACTCCTATTTTCTAAAGCTGAGGTTCCTCTTATTGTTGATGCCCTTCCTATGCTGTATCGCTGCGCGACAGCTTAGTTGCTGCTGTTGAGGACAAGCCCCAAAATATTCCAACACCTGATTCTGACTCTGATTCCAACATTTCTGATCCTGGTTCACTGGTTCAAGAAACTCCTGCAGTTATTCGGATTGCTGCACATGCTGCTGTTCTACTTATTGACAAATATATGGATCTGACTTGGGATTGTGAAATTTATGTTATATCAATCGGTATGAGATCTTTTCTTATTCTTTCATCTACACACAGTTAATCAAATTACAGTGATGTGCCCTGACCGCAAGCTTATTTGGCTAAAAAGCGAAAAGAAATTGATGCAAAGAAGTTGAAGACCATCAAGAAACTAGTTTTAAATCGATGGCAAACAACATATGCTGTTGAGGAAGCTAATGTTCGTGCTCCAAAGCAAAGGAGAAACAAAGTAATTTTCATATATTTTTGTGCATCCTATTATTAATTAATGCTCTGTTAGGACGAGTCGAAATGGGCTGCTCCAGAGAATCAAGGTACCCGAAGATCAAAAACATTAAATCAATACCCTGAGGATCACATTCAAACTTACCTTGAGGATGATCCAATTCCATCAAATGTAATTGAAGAAGCTGGTGGCTACATGAAGTATTGGTTTAATGCAAGCAAGAATTGCCCACTTCTTGCTAAAATGGGACAAGACTTCTGTTCTGCACCAGGTTTTTATTCCAACTTCATTTAGAAATATTAAACTGACCATTAAACAACAGCAACATCTGTGGATGCTGAAAGAGCATTTTCGACTGGCCGTCGTCAAGTCAATCACATGCAACATAATATGAGCTCTCAAACATTCAAAGCTCGTATGGCATTAGGTTCATGGGCTAAGACCCCTATTTTTCCAAAGTTCTCAGAAGTGACTGAATGGGTAAAGCTGAGGATGAGGTCAGAAGGTGAAGATTGAAAATAACTATCAGCAAGAATGTAAATTGAACCTTGTCACCTTTACTGTGTAAAAATTAAAACTATTTTGGCTTATATTTTGCTATATTTAAATTCTACTGCTCCTTCTCTTTCCAATGCACCCAAATATGAGCAAAACGGACAGTAATTGGCTATAGGGGATGGAATTTAATCCATGAACTACTTTACTAACATGTCGCCGCTGCCAAGCCGCTGCCAAGCCGCCGCTGCTACCTTGGGGCATGGGTCTTAAACGGATTAGTGTATCCGAGCCGTATCCGAACCGTATTTGGCAAATATCCACGGTTCGGATACGGATACTACCCGGATAGATCTGAGTTAGTCCCTACTACCAATGGATACCCAAAGATCGGCTCCAGTACACGGAACTCCTGGGGTATTCAGCCTTGTTGATTTTGATCAAGGAGCTTAAGGCCCTGAACACGAAGTTGAATTTCTCCCCAATCCACTCCCAGCATTTCCTGAATTGTTTTTCGCTAAAATAGAGCAAGATGCCACCAAGAACACATTTCATTGTGTTTGGACGGGGATATGACGACAGGATGGTGGTGTAGAGTTTATCAAGATCCGAAAATGCTGAAGCGCGATGTGGTCCAGGCGTTGTCAATATGCGAAGTTGTTCTCGGGGTCACAGAAATTGGATGAGGCGCCAACAAAGTCCAGGACTGTGGATGCGTAGATGTACTGGCCTGAAGCACTATACAAAATCGCTGGATAATATGATCTGGGGGCCAAGGACGTGGGATAGAAGACATTATGCGGATATTTTCATCATAAATCTTGTTGAATCCTTCTCGAAGATACTTGTCAATATCCACATACGCGTCCACATCATCTCGTAGAGAGAGAGATTTGTGACATTTACCAAAGGTCCCACTTCGAATGAATCGGAAATCCAGTACTCAGGGCAACTAACAATGATAACTCAGAGGGGATATTGTGCTCGACGATTGCCTTGGATAAGAGTGAAAGAATTTCGGACTGCATTCGCTTTGACCCAGTGCATTTGTCTAAACCGTCGATGATGATTGTAGGGCTGTGCGCAGGCCAGTCCTTGGCACGTAGTAATGGCTCTGTGATGAGGTATCGGAGTTGGACATCAATTGATTTAGTCAGAAGAGTGGGATTATCAAGCATAGCAGCATCTATTTGTATGCGAAAGGATGAGAAATTGAGGGCGAGCTGGTATGAAATTGTTGAGAATAACTTGGATCCATCCCCACATCCAACGGCATCTTTGGTGAAGAAAAGCTCCCGTACTTGCTGTCCTCAGGGATCTCCTGCAAAAGTACGGCAATGGAGTGGGCGATGGCAGATTTTCCAGCTCCTGGTGGTCCATTGAGCCAAAGTGCTTGTTCCTTGGGAGTGGGGTCATTGACCCAGTCTAATATAGCGTTGATTATCTTCTCGTGAGTTCCAGGGTGGCATTTCGGGGGAGGAAACCGCTTGGCAGAGTCATACATTGCATCAGCAGCGATATGCTGCCCCAGAATGTGCAGTCCTGTTACGTCGGAATCAGTGTAAATGCTCGGTATACGGTGTCTACTGGCACTCACCTAGGTCCCTTCCTCCGTTGTAGTAATTTTCTTCTGCTACTTGATGAAAGCTCCCTCCGGTAATCATGACATTTCTCGTGCCTTGGAATTGCTGCATACCTGAGAACTGAGACCGATGAGAGCGGATTGTGGAATATTTCTCATCTTTGGGCATCGTACTATGGCTTTGCGAAGGAAGGAACAGTTGCCCACAATGCATACGGCATGGGGCAGCACCGGTTGAGTTAATTCGCACGGCCATGTGCCCTAGGGAGGTTATGCAGTATGATGTAGAAGTGCACTGCAATGCACTGGATATAAATACTACTAGTCACCTTATCTTGCACATGTCTAAATTTACCCTTAAACGGTAACCCAGTGGCACTGATGATCTTGACACCAGTAGGACTGTGGAAAGATGAGGAAGAAGGTAGTCAGCTATGTCGCCCACACCACATTATCACATCACAGAGTCAGACTACACAGCTTTGTTGTATTTCTGACAGAGTCTTCTGTCTGGACAAATGTGTATGCAGTCTTAGTATTGGGCGCCATACAACTACCATGACAGAGAGAGCTGGAAGCAATGCACATGTGGGCAGTGCTATCCTGTTCACAAAGTTAATTTGGGCACCATACAAGCTCCTCCTATGGTGAAGCCTGTGATGCTCATATTGAACCCTAGTCAAGCAAGGGTGTTGTTGTTAGAACCTCCAGTCAATAGAGTCCTCCTATCTTTATTGAAGTGTTTACTGTTTAAAGTGATATCAGACTCAGAGAATAATTATGGCCTTGCCCAGTACTTTACCATCCCCACACAGTCCATATGGACTCCAGTGGACTCCAGTGGACTTGCCTATATACTGAGTGTAAAAGGTAAACAGAGTCCAGTGGACTCCAGTGGATTCCACTGCACTTTAGTAGATCTTATACTATACAGTGAATATGGACTAAAATAACTGTAGTCCACTGTAGTCCACTGGAGTCCACTGGAGTCCACTGGACTTGATACAGTAAATAAATTCAATCTTAATATAAATTCAGATTAGTGGAATACAGTATATTAATAACATTACTACATATCTACATGCGAGGGCCAAGACAAAAGGAAGAAAAAGCGAATAAAATAAAAAATAAAAAAGGGGGCAGGAGCAGTACTTTACCATTGTATGTGTCGTCCGTCGGGTCGTCCGTCGGGTCGTTGGTACCGCGTCTGTCCTCGTCCCTGTCACAGCCGCCATCCACGTCCGCGTCCTCGTCCCTGTCGCAGCTGCCGCTCGTCTGCATCCTTGTCCTCGTCCCTGTTGTCCACGTCCGTTTCGTCCCTGTCGCATCCCCATGTATCCTCGTCCCTGTCGCGTCCGTGTCCTCGTCTTGTTGCTGTCGTTGTCGTTGTTGTTGGCGTGGCCATCGCGGTTGTCGTCATCCCTGTCACGTCGGGTTGGCTGTCGCCTGGCTCCGACCGACAAGGTGGTGGTGGTGGTGGTAGTCGGAAGAAAGGTTGGGGTCGTTCATTTGATGGTTGTCATGCTGATCGGCCGATGCCGGGCACGCGTCGCGCGTCACATGTGCTTGTGAAATTTGACCCCGTGGACTGAACAAAATACAAAATTGTATCCATAGGGAGGCTTTGCTCCCAAATGTATTTAACTATTGTTTCATTTAATTGTTATTTCATAGAGTTTATTTCCATTGATTTTACTCTTTTATTTTTGCAATTAATATTAATAACTAATGATCATACTTCGGATATTGCGTTAATTATTGCATCCAGTGGACTCCAGTGGATTCAACTGGACTCCACTGGACTGTGCTAATAAATATATTATTTGTTGTTGTTCAGTGAATATTTAAACCCCAGTCCAGTGGACTTGACTGGACTCATAATCCACTGGACTGAGACTGGACTGAAAATTTGGCAGGAGTCCAGTGCGAGTCCAGTGGACTCTAGTGGACTGCAGTCCAGTTCCAATCCAGTGGACTGGACAATCTGTCAGCCAGTTTGGCTGGACAGAGAGTCTAGTGGAGTCCACTGGAGTCCATATGGATTGTGTGGGGAAAGGAAAGACCTCGCCTTGCCAGCACACATCTCACCAGCACACATTCCAGTACCTTTACTTGGTTGAGTCATGGACATGGCTGTGATCAAGCTTTGTTGTCAAAAAGTCACTACCAAACACTGTTATGATCAACCGACTAATGAACATTTTTATTTGCAGCGCTCCTTGAAGGTCCAGGTACTTCCCTTCATTTTAATGGGCAGAGTCCACATGGGACAGTGATCAAATAATGTACCATATGGAATTTGAATTATTTATGATCTAATGTGTCACACAGCCTGAAAGAGACTCACTGAAAAGCCAATTATCTTGTGCATGTCACGGTGTCAAGTGAGGGCCTAAAATTCTCATGTGAGGTACAGTGTCAAGTAGGCCCATCCCTGATACACCAAACACTGGCCCTGTGGGGAAATTTTTTGATTTCGGCAGCCGGTTTGCAGCAAATTTGGCACTGGCTACTGCCATTCTAATGACCATTCCATGGGATATTTTCATCCCTATTTTGATACTTTTACCATAGTTGGTTTACTAATTTAGATTCAATTGTAGGGAAAATTGGGGAAGAAATAGAGCCAGAGGTCCACTCCAATTTATCCAGTTTCCTGGTTTCATGGATACCGCAATTAAGCATTGAAGTACAGAATGGCCTCGCTTTTGCAGAATTTTAAATTACATTCAATACATATTTTATATGCAGCTCCGTTCTTTCAAGAATAAATGTTCATTTAAAAATGCAGTAAATAAGTAGTAAAATAGGTATGCAATTCATCTATTTCACTAGCTGTACGGCCTCCACCACCAGCCATTGAAGAAAGTATGGCCTCCGCTTCTGCAGACTTTTCAATTGCATTTAAAACATATATGTATCATATGCAACTTCATTGTTTCGTAAGTGAATGTGCATGTTAAAAACACAGTGTACAAGTTACAAAATAAAAACACAGTGTACAAGTTACAAAATAAAAACACACTCTATGCAGTTTCTTAGATGTATGGACTCCACCATCATGCATTGAAGGGCAGTACGGCCTCCGCTTCAGCTGAATTCTTAATTACATTCAATCAATATTACCAATCTTTGTAAATTGATACAAGAATGTTACCTCATCAGTGGCCAGATCAGTCACTTTGTTTGTATTCTAGTATGATCAACAGAGGCGGCCTCCACTTGAATGTCAAAAACTTATACTCTCCTACCCCATTGGCCTCTAGGTGCCATTGGAGACCTTAAATCAATCTTGGAACATAACCTGTTGAACTAATGGTCTTCTTTACATTGTACAGGCACTTAATCATATCTTTTGTTGAGGTGTATCATCATCATAAAGTTCAGGTGTTGCATATCCATTTATTGGCTGTACGGTGAGATGTTTAGTGCGGGGTGGCTTTGTAATTGCCCAATACACAACACCCAATCAAATATTTATATTGATCAGTTCGATCTGGGAGGGTAAGCTCGTAAGGCTTATTACAATAACTAGTTTAGCAGGTACAGACTTAGACGATCGCTCTGGGGTGATCACTAGTAGCTAGAGAACGTTTTTACAGGCTAGTACACACAAGGCACTTGAATAGTAAGGGTGGTCTCTCTTATATGAGGGCAATCACCAATATCAGGGGATCGCTTTTGGGGGCGAGTGTACACGGGACACTTAACAGTTTCTCTTTATAAAACCCAAACTCAAACTTTGTCAAACACTATAAGCGATCACCCGTATTAACACGTAGTAGATCCTTGGTTCCTATAAGCAACTGGGCACACTAGTCCACAGTCCTTAGTTTACTATAGGCAACGTCCTGAAACAGTCGGATTTCTCTGACAGTCGTCCCTAGTTACTATGAGCGATCACTAGCCTTTATAGGGTTCCCACCCGTACTTAATAATCCCCAGGGCAGTCTTACTATAGGCAACGTCCTGAACAGTCGGAGTTCTCTGACAGTTGTCCCTAGTTACTATGAGCAATCGCTAGTCGTATAGGGTTCCAATCCGTACTTAACAATCCCCAGGGCAGTCCACGGATGACTTATAAAAGCCTGCTTATCAAGTCTAATAGACCTGACGTTGAATATCACAATGGCGATCGCTCACGAAACCAGGTAACGCCTAATTGCTTAAGGTGAACTGCAGTGTTCGATCTCTTATCACACAAATCACTAGTCCTCGAAGTGTTAACACTAGAATTCTTATTCAGAGTAAATTCTGATATCAAATCTGGGGTGTAAATTACTTGGTTCCTATTCTAAAGATACAGGACTGTTTTTATAGACTAAATAGATACTTTGGCTTGTGATAATTGAAAGAGACTAAGAGAAAAGGAAGGAAATGAACCGGCGTGCTGCCTAGCCTTTGCTGCACCAATTATAATAGTGGAAAGTACTAGTTTGCCTGGGCTACGGCGCTTATTTGAAGATAACATGGTTGTCCATGCGGCAGTGCCTTCTTGGGTAGCGATCACCCGACTTATTTTATCAGATGGCTCGCGGCTAAGGCATGTCGGGACTAGATTACTTAGGGGTATATTTCCTAGGAAACCCTCCCAAGGTTCCCCAGCACAGTTGCTATTGGTTTAGGACCCCTGGAACAGCAGGTGCCCTTATCATGAGGCAAGTTACCTCTAGTATCGTGTGGCGATCGCTGGCTGGGCAATCGCTCACTCACGTTGGCTGTATTGCAAATTACAAGTTTTTATAGTCGGATCTAGTAGACCGCCATATGCTGAGTTGTACACAAGATTTCAATTTGCCAATACATTACCCGGTCCATGGGGCGATCACCCGTGTGGCGCAGTGATGCCTGATCCCGAGGTTGATCGCCTAATTTAGTGAACAGCCTTTGTGAGGCCTGGACACAGTGATCGCTTTTGCTAATTATAAGGTTTTCATCACTTGGCGATCGCTTGTAAGACACTGGTGGGTGTTACCCCTTGTAAGAGCCAAGGTCATTTCTTAAGGGTTTCTTCTTTGCATGGGACTAATAGTATGATCAATGGAGCGGGCGATCGCCCGGACGCTCGGTTAGGGTTGCTTTGATAGCTGTGTAGGAAACTAAAGGTAGTCTTTGATTTGTAGCACTGATTAATAGGCACACTACACCTTAGTTAGTTTGTAAGGTCTATTACTCTTGTTGGCCCACTAGAAAGTAAAGCCTCAAAGCCTAATAGTCTGGCGTATCTCCTACCCTTCACTAGTATAATGTACTAGTTTATTACAGATAACAATCGCAAAAATAAGGGCCTCTGTATCTCACTATGAATTGTAAGCTCAGAATGGTTTACACCCTTTCAATGGTAGTCCAAAGTCCTTCCAGACATTGTCCTGGTAGAGTCTAGCAAGGCCCTCAGCGGTAATTGTCTTGCGGCAAGGCATGATGCATATCATTTTGGACAGCCTGTCAATGATGACGAAGATAGCATCATAGCTGCTGGAGCAAGGGAGGTCAACAATGAGGTCAGCAGAGATCACATCCCAGTTGGCCTCGGGGATCGCGTTCGGAGTGAGTAGGCCATGCAGACATTGGCACAGGGGCTTCGCTATTTTGCACATTGCACAACCATCAACATACTGCTTACAGTTGCGGGACAGGCTCGGCCACCAGAAGTCACACTGGATCAGCTCGACAGTCTTAGCGCGACCAGGGTGGCCAGCAGTAATGGTGTTGTGGTTTGCGTGCAGGACCCGTGCATGCAGGTCACCCTTGTCAGGAACAAATACCCAATTGTGCCAACAAACAATCCTGTCGTTGAAGGACCAACCTGCAGTGTTGCGATGGCGGTTGAACATCTCTTCGAGCTGTTGTGAATGTTGTTTGATTTCCAGCACAAAAGGACTGTCAGGCAAGTCGATCTGTGTGCGTCGAATGTGTTCTGGCCTAAGGAGGGTGATGTTGATGTTGTCTGAGCCACCTTGTCATAATCTGGGTGACAAGAGAGGGCATCAGCACAAACCATTGAGGAGCCGGGTTTGTGGATCAGGACAAAGTCAAAGTCAGTGAGCTCAGCTAACCAACAGGCCTGCCGACAATTCAACTTTTGGTTTGTCATGAAATATTGCAGGTTGCAATGATCAGACAGGATTTCAACTGGTTGGGGGAGCCATGCAGGTAGCAACACCAGTCGTCAAGTGCACACATAATGGACAGGAGTTCGCAGTCATGTATGTCATAGTTCCTTTCAATTTCATTGAGGGCCTTTGAGGAAAAAGAAATAGGCCGCCAGACCTCACCTTGACGCTGGCTGAGCACAGCATCTGTAGCAAAACTGGAGGAGTCAGCCTCCACCCAGAAAGGAGGATTGTCAAGCAGTAAGGCAAGGACGGGGGCTAGCACAGCACTACAACACAGATCTTCAAAGGTGCAGTTTTCCGTCTCAGACCAGACCCATGACTGGTGACCACAGAGACAATTCAAAGGAGTTGCCATGTGTGCAAATTGGCTGATGAAATGGCGATAGAAGTTTGTGAAGCCCAGGAATTGCTGAACATCCTTCTTGCATGATGGGGTCAGCCACTCGGCCAATGCAACAACCTTCTTGGGGTCCATTTGCAACTGACCTTCTGATACAAGGACACCGAGGAACTTGATCTGCGTCTGTTCAAACTCACATTTCTTGGGCTTCAGGTACAGATTGTTGTCTTTGAGGATCTGCAGCACTCGGTTGATAAGACAATGGTGCTCATTGATGTTGGAGGAGAAGATGAGAATGTCATCCATGTAGATTATAACGTGGCAGTCATCAATGAGTTCTTTGAAGAGATTGTTCATCATGTTCTGGAAGGTCGCTGGCGAGTTGCAAAGCCCAAAATACATCACCAACAGTTCAAAGAGCCCACAGTTAGTGATGAAGGTGGCCTTGTGCCTGTTGCCTTCACAGATATGCATGTTATTGTAACCACAATGTATATCCAGCTTGGAGAAGTATTTCGCACCTTTCAGCTTGTCCATCAATTCCGAGATAAGGGGAAAAGGGTATCAGTTGCATATTGTCATTTCATTCAGTTTGCGATAGTCCTGTATGGGACGTGGGGAACTGTCCTTCTTCGCAACAAAGAAGAAAGGAGAGGCAAATGGGGAGATGGAAGGGCAGATACACCCCGTTTGCATTTCCTTGTTGATAAATTCATCAGCAGCGATAGACTGTTTTGGGGACAGAGGGTATATCCTGGCCTTAATGGATGATGCTTCAGGTTTCAAATTGATAGCATGGTCCCAAGCAACGTCGAGGGGGCAGCTTATCAAACTCGGTCTTCTCAAAAACAGGAGCAAAGTCCTTGATGTATTTGTCAGGGTATGAGGCAGCATCACATTGTGTGGTGAGATAAGCAAGCACCTCAGATACAGGTTGAGGAGACAAGGTAGGGCAGTCGTTCAGGTCCACACAGAGCAGTTTTTCATCAGGACCCAGAATTTCCCTAAAAGTGTCGGCCCAATCTCCTTGTGATGGATGGTCATCCTCATGCCAGTTGTCCAAGTCAACGGTTGGGGCCTCGCTGACTTCAGTTAGCTCACATATCACACATGCATCTGGGTCCAGCTGTTGCACAACATCAGCCCCGCACAACAACAGGCATCATGAGAAGCAGAGTTTACCAGACTTGAAGTTGATGAAGGGGTTGTGGAAGCGCAGCCAGGAGAGGCCCAATATCAAGGCCAACGAGCCCATGTTAGTGACGGAGAAGCGCAGATTCTCAACATGGTTGCCCATGGCAATCTCCAGCAAGACGGTATTCTTGATAGAACTGTTAAGATTACATGTGCCATCAACATTATACATGGCAATGGGGTGCGGCAGGGGAATGACAGGTATGTTGTGAAGGGCAACAAAGTCTTTGTGAATGTAACATCCAGATGCGCTTCGCTGTCCAGCAGGGCTGTGATGGGCACAGGCAAGGAAGAGGGAACAGATTTCATAGACAGCCTCACATCCATTGAACTGCTACCTATGTGTAATATCACACCCTTAGGTTCATGCAGCTGGTCGAGGACTTGAATGGCTAGATGATCGTCCAGGAAGCAGATGGACCTGACCAGTTTATCGTCCACTTCCGCCAGATGGTCGTGGGCAACCCAGCGCCCGAGGACATGGCCAATTGCATGAGTGTTGGGGTATGCTTTGTGGCAACGCTGCAACAAGGACTCGAAGGTTGACAGTTTGTTTTGAGCAGGAATGGAACATGTCTTTGCGGCAAGGGGAGGAGCCACCGGCATCAACATGAGTGGAGGGGGACCTTTGCAGATACTATAGAGTAGCTCACCGTTGGCAGTGCACAGCACAACACAACCTCAGTCACCAATTTCCGGAACATCCACACAAGAGGCCTTCCTATGCAGCATCAGGGCTACAGGGCCAGAAGAAGGTATTGTCAAAGAACTCAAGGAAGCACTGGCATCGGGGAAGCAACAGAGAGAAAGGAGCATGTAGCTGAGGGGAGAGGGGAACAGAAGCAGGTACAGGAGGTATAGCAGAGACAGGAGGAGAATCAGAAACAGAGGACATAGTAGAAAAAGGAGGGGAAGTAGACACAAGGTCCATAGTAGATGCAGTTTGTAAAGCAGCAAAGCGGTGTATTGAGTCATATAATACATGCAAGGTGTCGGTCACCGTCGAGGACGTGTCAGTCACTCGGCGGCATCTACAAAATCCTCCACAGGTGCATCATCATTACCATATCCTTCTTCCACATGGAAAATCTCTTCACGATTGGCGTCTGGGAGCATGTCGAATTGCTCAAGCATTGAATGGGCTTGAGCCAATCTTGCCCTAGCGTTGCATCAAAAAGTCACGTCATATGGCTTGGGGCAGGAGCACACCAGGTGACCCTTAACACCGCGAATTGTGGCAGGCCATAGAGGCAAGGTCCATCCTGGGGCAAGCCACCGGTGTTGAGAGGGACACAGGCAGAGAGGCATGAGGTGCAGGTGTCAGGGGTGGCGGGGTCGTGATTGCTGGAGCAGGCAGAGTGGCATAGGAGCCGGAGGAGAAAGGGAGCTTCCACCGATTTTGAGAGTGGGCAAGAGAGGCCTCGACTTCACACAATTTGTGGTTTTGTTCAAGCACAGCTCGATGCCAATCCATGTATGTCATCAACACTGAGGTGGTGCAATTGATCTCACGCAGCAGGGGCAGGGGTTGAGCCACGTTCTTCAGGGCGTAGATGACAGCCCTGTCATTGAAGTCACAGCAGACCACCAGCTCATCAAAGGAAATCAGGAATTCTTGGGCTGGCAGCTTGCCCTGGCAAATGAGAGTGATTTTGCGGGTGGTGTTGTCAGCAGAGTAGTGGTTGAGGAATGCGTCTTTGAACAAAGTCTCGAAAGCGTCCCACGTAGTGATTTTGCAATCTCCACAATTGATATTGGCCATCAAGCAGTTCGCGCCAAGTCCTCGC
This sequence comes from Psilocybe azurescens, assembly GCA_023853785.1. Taxonomy (NCBI): domain Eukaryota; kingdom Fungi; phylum Basidiomycota; class Agaricomycetes; order Agaricales; family Agrocybaceae; genus Psilocybe; species Psilocybe azurescens. The sequence goes on from JAJIRX010000985.1 coordinate 14,408, forward strand.
AAATCCCTTGGAGCAATAAGAAAGTAAGAAAATGACCTGAGTTTTGACCTCCGGTAAAGTCAAGGGGGTTGGCAATAATGTGGCTACAAATCATGGCAAGGAAGTTGATGATGTTTGCAGACAAACCATCAAATTTGGGTGGTAGGTTCAGGTGTAGACAGCACAATGAGGCTTTGGGCATGGGAGCAGGAGCAGGGGAATGAGAACCAGAGTAGGGGCAGGGGGCACTACGAGGATGAGACGCACTCCAGTCCTGGAGGAGCAACAGCATGCTCTTGTGGTTGGCAGCAAGGATACGATCAAGATGATCAGATGTCCTCTTGTGATTAGCGGCCAAAATATGATTGAGATGATCAGCAGTCAGCACAGGGGTGGGAGAGTATGTGAGGGTAGGGGTGCAGGGCCAGAGGGGCCTCGCGGGCATACCTGACACCTAGGCTACTGAGGCCAATGCCACCAGGCAGGAAGTCGCCAGGCAGGGGATTGGGATTCAGAGGGGACACTGCTTTTCTATGAGATTTATGGCTGTGGGAAGGAGAATGCCAACCAGGCAGAGGATCAGAAGACATGAAGAAAAGTGCAGAGAGAGAAGTTCAGAGACAAAGGTAGACAAGAGAGGCCAGACAAAGAGTAGAGTAGGTGAGAAAACAGCTAGCAGTCAGAGAAAAAGTGACCAAAAATGGAATGTTGCAGGCAGAAGGTCATCGAGGAATGGTTTTGGAACAGGACCTCAATGAGGAAACTGGGGCACTCCACTAGAATGAAAGGGCCAGACCAGGGCGCAGGGCAACAGTGGCTGAGAGAGGCGTAGTACAAAGTGGCCCTGTCGCGGTGGTAGTGGAGACGATGGCGAGGTCGCCGGTTAACAAAATAGGTGTGGGACCGTCCAAAAGTCGAGCTGTGATGGGCAACGGAAGAGGAGAAGAAACATGTAAGGGTGGGGAAGAAAAGGTAGAATATATGTGCGATATATGTGCCCAAAAACAGAGGCAGAACGCAGGGTGATGAGACAATGTTTCAGATCCAAAAGGAGGTAAGGGGAAGGGCAGTGAGGTAAGGGAAAGTCAGGGAAGAGTTATTCAAGTAGTCTCTACCTGATGTCAGGCAAGGACTCAGGAGATGCGGAGACAACACAGAAGAGGAGATGGGAGTGTATTGGCAAGGTAGAGACTATGGTACAAGGAGGTGGAACTTGGGATTATATAGGGTGTGACCCCTATATGATCAGTCTATATATGGTATGTAGCATGTATGTATGGTACAGTCATAACAACTCTTCACAATTAAAATTTAAAATAGCTGTCCCTTGACCTTTCTCATTGTAAAATTGTGTCCCAGTGCTATCTTTCTGTCCACACCTTTATTTAAACAGTTCCAACTATAATTCATTTCATACTAACTTTTCCACTGTCCACAATGCCCCTGTTTTGATATTTATTTAGTTGTATTTATTTCAGCCTTTTAACTCTTTTATCCAATACATAGTCTCCATTACAAAGGTGTCAACCAACCACAATATCTGCAGACAGAAATGTCCCATTCAAATAGTCTTTGACACAGATTTATTGATCCACTTGCTCATAGTGCACTGTGCACTGTGCATGCAAGAGTGTGCATATTTGTTTGTTTTCAGAGCCACCCAAAGCAGCTTCAATACAGCTGGGTATGGCTAATAGACACATTGAGGGTTCATTATTTAAGCACAGAATGTTTTCCAGGCTTTGAGGCACCCATTTTGTTGTTTGCCATTAGCCACTGGTTGTTTGTTTTGAAAGGTCCTGTAGTGCCAGCCCCAAACACAATAGTCTGTTTAATAATAATTAGTCATGATTAGGTAACTTGATTCTCCTTTTGGGTAATCTTAGTCATCGTGCTCTCTTATATTATAGACACTCAACAGGAATTGAACCAACAGCTTTATATATATTAATTCTATACACACATTACCAACTACACTATTATTGCTTGTGGTATTCTCAACATTTTATCAATTATATACCATTTTTACAACACCCAATAATATATTCTGGCACTTCCTCTGAAGCTATACCCACATACTATATATCAAAATAATCAGAAAATTGAGGGCAATGCACCTGTAACTATGCCTTCATCTTAATATTATGTCCGCATGTTCAATATACAAAATACTGTAAATTTGAATATATATGGATATTGTAAACTACTTTTACAACAAATAACACTCTGTCAGCTATATATTAATAGTTTTGCAATAATAGAAATTAATGGAATACAAAGATTAATTTTATTCAAGACATTTAGATTATATAAGCACAGATTTATATGAAAAATGGGTATTTCTTTACCAGAAAATTTTAATTTTATATAATTATTATATAAACATATTCTCCTCAATTTTACAATTCTAACAATACCAAATTTGTCACAAACTGTTGAGATCTATGTATACTTTTTGTGTTATTACTTGCTGAGCTGTAAATAGTATGCTGACATAATATAGTTCTGCTTGGTACTCAGATTCTACTCAGAATTGGGTCTAATTGGGTTTTAAATTTAATGAATTCCACTTGGATTCCTGTTGGATTCCGGTTGGATTCTGATCGGATTTTGGTTGGACTTGTTAACAGTGGAACCGGTACCAGTGGTTCTGATCGAATCTGGTCAGAAAAATTGGACATTTTCCTGCTAATTTGGCAGGGACACTGTCAAATAAAATTCCAGTTGGAACCAGTCAGATTCCAACCGGTTTCAATCAGTACCTGTGGGGAGTGTAAAGACCTCTCAGAATCCACCCAGAATCCAAGTAGAATTCATTCAAATTTTAAACCCAATTAGATATAATTCTGAGTGGAATCTGATTGGTATCAAGTGGAACAGTATTATGTCAGCATACCATTTACAGCTCAGCAAGCAATAACACAAACAGTATACATAGATTTTATCAGTTTGAGACAAATTTGATATTGTTAGAATTGTAAATTTAGGAGAATATGTTTATGTAATAATTATATAAAATTAAAAATTATCTGGTAAAGAAATAGCTATTTTTCATATAAATCTGTGTTTACATAATTTAATTTTCTTGAATAAAATTGATCTTTGTATTCTATTAATTTCTATTATTGCAACACTATTAAAATATAGCTGACAGAATGCTATTTTGTGTATTAAACATGATAATATAATATTTACATAATAATATTGCTCTCAATTTTCTGATCATTTTGATATATAATACTTGTGGGATCAAAAAGTGATCGTGATTATGTAAGACACGCGTGGTTTGCAATGCAGACGCATTCTAATGTTTGTATCGTTGCTCTGCTCCTACAATATCCTTGACCCAGTTCTAATTTTTTTCAGTATATCGTAGCATTTAATCATCTCATTTCCAAAGAAACATCATGAATTTTAGCATAAAATGAAAGAGCCAGACCGCTTTTTGTGAGGGAGAGTACTCGAAACCAAAGTGGTATGATTACCTAATCATGATCACTTTTTGATCCCACGAGTATGTTGTTATAGCCTGAGGAAATGCCAGAATATATTATTGAGTGTTGTGAAAGGGTATATAATTTATTAAATGTTGAGAATAACACAAACAGTAATAGTGTAGTTAGTAAAGCATGTATAGAATTAATATAGTGACTCAAAAAACTGTCCGGATATTTTTGAAATTGAACTTAAACTGACTATAATGACATGTAATCTTAATGAAATTATATGATTTAAAATGTACCAGAAATTCTTGGATCACAGCTTTCAGGAGATATAACATATGTTTGTATTTGTTTGGTTAATATATTATTATTAAATACTTTATAAAAATAACACATCCAGACAGTTTTTTGCGGCCTGTTGGAATATGGGTATCTATAGCAAACTAGTACTGTGTGACCACACTTTGCTTTCAAAACATCTAAAACTCTTCTAGACATACTATTGATTGATTTCACATAGTCTTCCTTGGGTATTTCCTCCCATTTCTCCAGTATTCTGCCCTACAACTCCTCGATACCCTTCAGAGCATTTTGTATTCTACAAAGCACATTTTGAGAATATACAGATTTTTGATTGAATTGAAATCTAGTTATTATACTAGCCAGTCCACAAGCTCTATTTTATGGTCTTTAAGCCATTTATGAGCCTTTTGGATGTGTGCTTGAGGTCATTATCTTGCTTAAAGATGAAATTATCCTGATTAAAGTTGTAATACTCCAGAGTTTGGAAGACATAGTCACCCAAAATGCTTACAGAGTTCTCCATGTCCATCTTGCCTTCTATCCTGCACATGTAGCCAACGCTACTTGTTGTTATACGACTCCAATCATCATATGTCCTTTTCCAAATTTGATGGTTTTCTAAGTACGTTGAGTTTAGAGAGGAGAACCAATCTTTTCTCATCTACTGCCTTACAACTGACCCAATTCAATTGATACTGGTCTTATCTGTGAACATGACATGTTTTCCAGTCTTTTTCTGTTCAGTTTTCATACTTCTGGACAATTTCAAGCAAGCCTTCCTATTGTTCTTGCAAGAAGGGAATGGCTTTTTGATCTTGACTTGTGCTACAAGAGTCTTGTTTTGAGGAATTTTGAATGGTTTAGATGGAGATAGATGTGTTAGTGATAGTGGGAAGCTGGCAGCAGAGTTGTGTGGAAGTATCAGCCTTTCCAGTGGAGACAAGTCAAACCAGGTGGCGGTATTAAATGAGAGTGAGCTTAGAAAAATGGTCTTTATGATTGATTTTCATCAATAACTCTATCCCAAAACATATCACCCAAATATTTGACTTCAAAACACCTAGTTTGACATCAGTTTTGCAAATATAATCAC